>JALPQD010000035.1:2481586-2509086 GCA_023101885.1 Typhlomys cinereus
GGTTCGAGGTCATCCTTGGCCACATGGAGAATTAGAAACTAACCCATGAGGTCTTATCACAAAAAAGAATGAAAAACATTGGTATTGGTCTTACGGATTTACTAGGATGGACAGAGTCTAATCAGAATATATGCTACTAATCGTAGCTAGGAAAAGTGATTATTTCCCAGAACATAAATGTCTATTAAATACTATGCAGTCTTCTTGGTTTTGTGATGTTCTGGGATCTTATAGTGGTTTGAGTTGTTATCTGGTGAAACAGAAGACAGAAGGGCTCAGGAGTCAAACTTGTTTTAGTCCTTGCCCATCTGAGTGCTAATGGTGTGACTTTGGATGAGCCCCTTCCCCTTTTACTACATCTGTCATCAGTTATGACATAGGGACAATAAGAGTAGGCTCCACCACAATAAGAGTAGGACTTCACGATGATTAAACAAGTTGATATCTATGAAAAGGTCAGAGCGAGGCCTGGTACACTGTATGTGCTCAATAATGTTAACAATCACATCTTCATCTTTGCCCTTACAAAGTAAAAGAATGACACCCATCTCTTCCAGTTACATTTCCTGCTGTGTGACAAAATGCCTGACAGAGGTAAATTAAGGGAAGAAGGATTTATTAAGGCTCATTGTAGGAAAGGGCATTACCATCCATCATGGTAGGGAAGGCATGATGACTGGAAAGTGAGGTAGTCACATTGTACCTAGAGTCAGGAAGCAAAGGGAGATAAAAGTCGGCGTTCACAAGGCATCTCATTTTTCCCTCCTTTGTATTCGGTCCCAGGACTGAAGTCTTTGGGATGGTCCCAGCCACATTCAGAGCATGTCAGGATTTGAATGTGAGTTCCCCTCCTCTCCAGGCTTGTGTGTTTGCATTCTTGGCTAATGCTGATGTTTGGGAAGGTTGTGGCAACCTTTAGGAGGTAGAGTCCTGCTGGAGGAAGGCACATCCCAGGGGGCAGACCTCGAGGTTTGGTATTGAGATCCTGCCTCTTGCAGTTTGCTCTTTCTCGAGATCTCTTTCTCCATGATGCCTACAGTGACTTGAACCAGATTCCCACTTCTGCCTCCAACCATGCTTCTGCTATGGAATTTCCACCATAATAGATCATATCCCTTCTGGAACCATAAGCCAAATAAATCTTCCTTTCTCCCTTAAGTTGTACCTGAGTGTCATTTCACAGCAGAAGAAAGAAAAAGAAACTACAACAAAGCAGATCTTCCCTTCTCTGGAAACACACTCAAAAATACGCAAAGATTCCCAAGCCATTGAATCTCACATGCACAATAAGCATCGCACCACCTTACAGAAAGGCAAGCATCCAAGGCAATATCACTGGCTTGTAGTGGGGGAGCAAATTAGAATTTTTGGTCTTCAATAACAACCAAGCAAGCTGGTAAGCCCCTTCTCAGCTTCCTCAGTGAAGGGTTCTGATCCAGTTGGCAGAATTGTGTGGTCCCATGTGCCTGGTTACTGGTGACTTCTCAACAACCCCTCTGCTTGTATTTGGAGAACATTCTTTCCTACCCACCTCGTCTGCCTAAAAGCACCTAACTAGCTTAAGACAACAGGACTTCTGCTCCTGACATCACCTATCTGTCATGCTGTTTTTCTTTTTTCTCTCTCAAGTTGACAATGTTTAGTTTATTGCACTTAGGATACAGGGGGGAAATGATATGTTAATTGGAATGCCAAGAATCTCCCTGTGCCTAGATTTTAGACGATATCCTTGGGTCCCTCCAAAGAAATGGGTATTGATTCTACATTACCTGTCAGGAATGTTCCCTTCCTCCACCGCCAAGAAGCAGCCAGGGACCTTCCTGACCACCTTAGCAACTACTTCAAAGCCACAGTCTAAAAAACAAATAAATAAATAAATAAATAAGGCCTTAAGCTCACACCCCATTTCTTTTCAGCTATATGTTGTATCTGGAGGGAAACTAGGCAAAACTTAGTTCTCTCACTAATCTTCAGCCTGAAAGATCAGTTTAATCCATTCATTGATTTTCATTCATCCCCAAACCACTGAGGCCCTTGCGTGTTCTCTGACTGACATTCTTAGATACAAGGACGATGCTGTTCCAAGTTCCTGAATGTGGATATTTGGCCGCTGTTTTAGTTTCATAACTCATTGCTGCAACAAAACGCCTGACCCAAACAACTTAGGGGAGGAAAAAAAGAAGATGTATGGATTCAGAATCCCAGAATACGTCCATCATGGCAGGAGAACCACAGCATCGAGAGCCGAGGGAATTGGTCACTTTACCTCCACAGCAGGAATCAAGGGCAAAGACTAATGCCGGATGCCTGCCTGCCTGTCTGTCGATGTTCAGCCCACTTTTATGGTGAATGGTCCCAACCACGATGGACAGGTCTTCCCGCCTCATCAACATAACCTCCCACAAGTGTTCCCAAAGGCCTGACTCAATGTAAAGAATTCCATCCAGTTGTGCCTGGAGTCCCACCTCCTCAGCATCTGGTTGACAATACTAACCATCACAGTTGCTGAAAAAACATAAGCTCTAAAATCAAAGCAAGAAAGGGAAGAAAGGAGCAAGCAGGAAGAGAAATGGAAGAAGAAAGACATCAGCTCTGCGTCTCTCTTTAACTGGAAGCATACGGCCAGCTCTGGGCCAAGCTCTGAGACTCCAGCCCAGAAAAGGTGGTGATTTTTGTTTCTTTTTTTTTTTTTCTGCATGAAACCAACTCTAATAGGATAAGAGCAAATAACCAATTCTACCACTGGTTACTCAGATATATTATTGCAGATGATGATTTATAAATCCAAATGGGATCCATTGCTCTACACTCTCAACGGTGGCGTCATGAACACACCTAGTGTGGCTGGTCCTTGATGTTCCCTAGTGATTCCTGGTCTCCCAGCACAGATGGTCATCTTGTCCTCCGGTTGCATTGCCCACACTCCTCTTTCTAAGCCACGTTCAGTAGCCGGTTGCTGACCTTGCTCTCAGTGACCTAGATCCAACTGCCACCCCCCAACTCTATCCATCAAAGACTGGTGGGCAAATGTTGTAGCTACTCATTGTACTGCTGTGAGACAACACTCAAACTCAACTTGAAAGAGAGGAAAAGGGAGAATTACTTGGCTTATGGTTCCAAAAGGGAGATACAGTCCACTGTGGTGGAAAAGGCATGGCAGGCTGGCAGAAGTTGGAAGCAGCTTAAGTCACATCCATCACAGAAGTTGAGAGCTGCAAAACTGCAAGAGCTGACTGCTCATAGAAGCAGGGTGGGCTAACTAACCTCAAAATGTACCCCCTGAGACATGCCTTCCTTCAGCAAGGCTCCACCTCCCAAAAGTGTTATGGCCTTCTCAAACTCTGAGAGACAGCTAAGGATTCAAGTACATGAGCCTTATGAGAGAAAACTCACACTCAAATCATAATGACAAGTGATTACTATTTTGTAAAACTATAAACATGAATAGTGTATATATGTGCACATGTGGATATGTGTGCATATATACATTTTTATCTTTCTTTCACAGTGTTTTTCATGTGTAATCTTTAGGGCTGTTGCCTGAATGAAACCTATTCCTGTCTTAGGTTTCCCCCAAATTCTAGGAAATCTAGGCTCTAATACAGCTCACAAAGAAGGTTTTGTGTGTGTGTGTGTGTGTGTGTGTTGTGTGTGTGTGTGTGTGTGTGTAACTTGAGACATGGTCCCACTGAGCATCACAGGCCTAGCTATAACTCTGGATTCTCCTGCCTCAGCCTCCCAGATCTGGGATAACCAGTGTATACCACCATGATTCAGCAAAAACACTGGAAGCCACCGGCAGGGAGCTGGAATTCAAGGATGGTCAGCTAAAATGCAAAGCAGCTCTTTTGGTTTCAACGTCCTCCTCCCAAAATGACCCTGAGCCCTGTTTAAAATCCTTGAAAGTCATCTGCAGATCCCAGTCACGAACCAAGATCCACAGGTGAGGGTCTCTGAGGGTCCCTGAGGGGCATTGTGTTTTCAAGGAAGCTGCTATCTTTCACAATAAGCATGAAGGAGTCAACCCATTGCTAGTAAGGGTATAAGTCTGGTTGTAGGATTCAGCAGATTTGGATGAGACCGTTGGTTCTGCCTCTTACTGGCTGTGTGACCTCGGGCGACATAACCTTCTTAGCCTCTGTTTTCTTACCTGTGAAATGGAAAGAGATATTAATTACTTTTCCTATTGTTAGGACAAAATATCTGACAAAACCAATATAAGGTATGAAGAGTTTTTGCCATAGTTAGATATTGGTGCCAGCTTGGCAACTGAAGGTGCTGAGCAAGCATGCAAGAGATTGTATAATTGATGGGGAATCCCAGTCAATGGTGGGTGAGACTAATCCTTGAGCAAATGAATAAGATGAATGGAGCTGGTTGGAGAACTTAGCCTCCTTTGGTATCCTCGGCCACACATGCTGGTCTGGCAAGTTAGGATTATCCCTCTCAATGGTGTGGCTAGTCCCCTCAGCCCTTGGCGTTGGTGTGGGTTCTCCTGCCAAGCTGGACAAGGAGCAGTAACCAGACATTCATGAGCCAAAATAAAACCCCTTGTTCCCTTAAGCTGTCATGAATTTATCAGCAACATGCAGAGTAACCGTAGCAGCTTCTTTTGGGTCACAGCTTAATACCGTGGTCCATCATGGCGGGGAAAGCTAGTAGCAGAAGCTTGAGGCAGCTGCTCACCTGGCATCCACGGTCAGGAAACAGAAAGTTTTAAACACTGGTGCTCGGCTAGCTTTCTCCTTTTTATCTATTCCACAGGACATCACATGAAATGTTGGCTCCACAGTTAGGGTGGTTCTCCCCACCTCAATTAACTCCAACCAGGAACCCCATCGCAGACATGCCCAGAGGTTTGTGTCTTAGGTGATTTTAGATACTATCAACCTGACAGTGTTAACTATCGCAAGAGAATTTCCTATTTCCTGTTATTATCACACAGGTTAAGGACAGATGGGATACAAAGGGCCCAGCAGTGCCCAACAGTGTGACAATCAGACAGATCCATGAATATGAGAGGGGGGGTGGGGGTAGAAGAACTGAGCTTTCTGTGATTTTCACAACCCAAACAAAGAACATTTACAACCCAAGCATTGAGCATTCACAGCTCAAGAATGAACACTCACAGCTCAAGCAAAGAACATTCACAACTCAGGCAATGAGCAGTCACAACCCAAGCAAAGAGCATTAACAACTCAAGCAAAGAGCATTCAAACTCAAGCAACAAGCATTCTTCTTTAAAGGTCTGAGCTCCTTGACCGGGAACAAGAGGCCTTTCCTCTATAGGAAAGTCTTCCCTGTGCCTAGCCAGATCATAATCAGGTTAGAAGAACTATTAAGAACTTACCTAATCCCCTCTTCCTACCTCCCCTTCCCTTTCTCCTCCTTCCTTCCTTCCTTCTCCCTCCCTTCTTCCTTCCTCTCCCTCCTTTCTTCCTTCCCTTCCCTCCCTTCCTCCCTCTCTTCCCTCCCTTCCTTCCTCCTCCTTTCCTCCCCTCCTTCCTTCCTCCTCCTTCCCTCACTCCTCTTTCCCTCCTCCTCCCCCCTCCTCCCTCTTTCCTTCCTTCCTTCCTTCCTATTCCTTCCTTCCTTCCTTCCTTCCCTTTCTTTTTTTCTTTCTTTCTTTTTCTCTCTTTCTCTCTTGTTGGGAATCTGAAATCAAACCCAGTTCCTTACACATGCTAGGCAAGCGCTCCATTGGTAATCCCCAGCCTTGAGTAGCACTTTGAGGACCCAGCAGGACCACTTTTACTGTAGGGCTGTGGAACTGTAGATTCCCATGATGCACTTCCCTGATTTATTTTCCCTGGGATTTTTTTGTCTGTTCAGCACATCACATATATTACATACACTCCTAATATATTCAGATATGCAACAAGATCCATTTGATGATTCGCCTTCAGGATCTGAGCAAGCTAATCACCCAAGAGCTTAGACGTGGCATGCCTTCCTTTTTAAAAAAAAAGTTTTTTTAGACTGGCTGGCCTCAAACTTACTTTGTAGCTTTTTCACTTTTTCAATTTTTTAAAAAAATATTTTATTTATTTATTGTGTGTGTGTGCGCGCCCCTGTGGAGGACCAAGGGTGACTTTAGTCATCATCCTGGATGGCTTCTACCTCCTTCTTGCTTCCCTCCACCCACCAAAAGCCAGAAATGCAAGCCTTTTCAGAGTATGACCTGGGATCCGAACTCAGGACCTTCTGTTTGTGAGGCAGAGTCTTAACTCCTGAGCCATCTCTCCAGCCCACTTTTTCAACTTTTATGGGCCTCCTGCCTCTATTTCCTCAGTGCATGTGCCAGGTATACAATCTGCTAGCACCAGGGGCTGAACCCCGGCCTTTCCTCTTACTAAGCAAACACTCAATTAGACTGCACAGTATCCCAGAAAACACGGAGTCCTCTAAAAAGTAAGTGCAGTCAATTCATTTGTGGGAGAAGCTTTCGTCTGTACTTCTGGACATGGCATGGAAAACAAAATTAAAAGTTTTATGGGTTAGGGAAAACCATCTGGCTTAAGGGTAATGATCTAGTTTACTGGAGTCTTTTTAAGAAGAAGTTAACAGAGACAGTCTCCTAATAAATGGAGATTAATTATACTCTTGAAAACCCCAAGCAGAGGGGAAAGGATTTAGAAGCAAGTCGATAGGATCAAATCAAAGATTATACTGATTTTGTTCTAGGATCAAGAAAGTGATATTTAGGATATGGGAAAAACTGTTCCCAGCCTGGGCCTTTTTCATCTTTCTGCATCCTAAGATTCAGTTATGCTTCATTGTATTTAAATAGTTTTTCTTTCATTTTCTCCATGACTATGGGAATTCAAATACTGTTAAGCTCTCTCCTGAATAATAAAACGGAATTGATCTCCTGGAGAGCTGGTAGAAGTGTAGCTAGATAAACTCCTCCCACCAGCGTGTCTGAGATGGGGACGCGAGTTGAGAAGCATTGTCTCAGAGGAGATCTCTCTAGCCTTGAAATACACACCAAGCTCCCCAACTGTCCTAAGGCAGGATTAGAGCAGCCATGCTGGGATGGGTCTCTCAAGGTCTTTGAAGGTCTTTGGAATTCCTGAAGGCTATCCCCCCACTACTGCAATCACTCGAAGGAACACCCCTGCTGAGGAACTGACTCTGATCCTCCCAGAGATAAGATGACCAACTTTCTTGTGAAGATCACAGAGAAGAGCTCTCCACATCAAACAAACAACTTGATCTCTAGCCCACAAGGATTGAGCCCCAATGGAAACTAACCAATGAGAAAAAGCCAGTCTCCTGGCGCTTGTGTAGGTGTATAAATGCCAGGCCCTGTCAGCCATCTTTGGTGCCCTAGCTCCTCATGGCACTTGTGCCACAAGTTCTTTCTAGCTCCTTGCCTGCTCCTCATGGATTCCATGTCAAGGATCCATGAGTTCTCGGGCGCCCTAGCCCCTCATGGTACTCCATGCATGGAGTCCATGAGTTCCAACCTTTCTCTCCTCTAATAAACTCTACCTTATTCATCTACACATGCTCTAGTTTCAATCTTTGACTTCGGAACACAAGAACCCTACAACCTTGGGACCGTTGTTTCCTGTCCCTGCATCATTTGGCGACCCAGATGGGACAGCCAAAAGATCGTTTTCCCGCATCATCATGATGTGTCTTGCAACCTAATACTCTGCATTTTGTTGCTAAGGAAAGACAGCCACTTACCAAGAGAAAAATCTCAACTACTGTCATCCAACTTTCATCCAAGTTCAAAAATAACTTTTATTCATTTTCTTTCCTTTCCTTGTGGTGTTGGGGACTGACCTAGGACTTTTGCCTATACATAAGCACTCTGAACACCCTGAACAACACTGGAAGTCTTGAAACAGTATTTTAGATCCAACTTTCTAGAACTACTACTTCCTACTTTACCCTCACCCTTTACTCTGTGATTTCCTGAAAATTGAAGAGACAGTCGTCATTTTGCTTCCTGGTAACTTCCTTAGAACTTAACATTCAGTCTCATGTCTTACAATTACTTGGAATTCTTACCAGCTTATTATACCAGCTAAAGGTCACTTGTCCCCAGTTAGTTTGTGCAAGTTATGACATGAGACAGAAATTGCCAGATTACTTCTGTATTGAGGCAATAAATGAAATTTTAAAAGCCTTTATGTTTTGATATCTGGATGATGCAAGAGCCAGGAAACCCTAGAAAGTTTAGTAATGGGACTGAAATAAGTTTGAGCGGTGGAAGAGAGGCAGTATAAGGAGAAACCTCACTTCATACCTTCCATTTTTAGACTAGGAAGCAATTTGTTCAGATTTTGCTTTCCCTGGAGAGGCAGGCTTCTTTCCAAGGCTGTGGAAGGATGCAGGAAGGGAGGGGGTGGTGGTGGTGTAACCATGGCAACCTGCCCATTTATGTGGGCAATGGTAGTATTGGGGCCCGCATTTAATCAGGGTGGTCCCTCCCTTCCCACTTCCTTGGCTAGAGTGTTGACTTTAGAAAGATCTCTCTGCCTCTTCTCAGGGAGTCTGCAAGAGTGTGGGGAAGATTTAAACGAGACCAGAGGTCATTTTGACCAAACCAAACAGCGGGGCTCCCAGTCCAGAGAACAGAGAGTAACTCCCTGTTTGTTCTAGCGTGAATACAACCAAACTGGCTTTGTCAATAACTACTGCCAGAATGATTAACATTTTTCAGGTAGGTGGGTGGTATTTAGTTTTGATAAAAAAGTTCTCCATTTACTTTGAGCATTCACAAAGTCACTTAATAAATGGCTGGGGGGGGGGTGGGAGGCACAAACTAACAGACAGCCAAAATCTACATTCTAATGGAAAAAAGGATTCTAAGTATACAGATTAATCTGACTTCCCCAAGACTCTCAGTAGGTACTGTTGTTCTTCTCCACATAAGAAAGCAGTACTGAGAGTTCACACGATTTGCCCAAGGTCATTTAACTAGCTGTTGTGTAGGTGGAACTAGGACTAAGACCCCAGAGCCCATGCCAACTGTGGGTGCAGAGGGAGAAAGCACACAGCTGTGTGTCCACAGCTAACATCATCTGTGGCCTCGTTGGGAATGTGGGTTTTGTCTCCCTGAAGAGACCTGGTTAGCCTACTTCTGATTCACAGAATTAACCCATCAGAATAGCTTACCATGCTTAAGAATGTCCTTAAACACAATTATCTGATGGCAAAGCACCATCTAACAAAACTGGACAACCTCTGTGCAATCCAGTAACACTACTTTATTACAGCTCCTGAGAGAATCGGAAAATATCACATCCTGTTACCACGTGTTTCATATAGTCAATTTGATTCCCATTCTAGTTCCCCCTCAGATGGGAAACAGTATGTGTTGGGTCAGTTCTGTCCACTCCCTGACTAGTTACCTTGCAAATCTTCCGTCGGGGAAGCATGAGTTCTGAGGAACACTAGGAGAGCCCAAACCCCTGGAGAACTGTCTTTGAAGGTAGCCTTTTCACAGATTCCAGCTTTGACTTGAAGAAGAGCAATCATTAATCGCCAAGCAGAGGGAAAGAGGCAAAGAAACTCATGGTGCCTCCAAATCAACCAGATCAAAGTAGCAACAGGAATATTAGGCGCCTGGATGTAGAATGATAGGCAAGAAATGAACTAGCAACTTCCTCATTGTTACAGCATTGTTCCAGCTCTCCGAGGCCTCTGGCTGGCCACTAGCCACTTAGAAATCATGTTTTCCTGCTCTCTTGATTTCCATGAAAGCAATACCCTTTGACCCAATGAGCCACCTAAAAAGCCATCCAACAAATAGGCCTAATGCACAGGAATTTAGACTTTAAGTTTTTTTAAAAAAGATAACAAGTTCTTAAGAATAATGCACTCTGAGCTCGGTGTGGAGCTGGATGTGTAAGACTGCATACTCAGTATACTCAGAAGGCTAGGACAAGAGTTCGAGACAATCTAGGCTGGGTTATGCAGTGAGATCCTGTCTCGAAATACACACACAAAACAAACAAATGCCTCTGGATTTTGTCCTTCATTCAGCAAGGCTTTTAGAAATGCTGTGCTTGCCTTCCCAGCCTCCTTGGCATCTTGAGTTAATGGTGAACTGTTTGATTTCAGTGTCACCAACACAACAAGCACTACCTGTGTTAGAGGGCAAAGGCCAGAAGACATTCTTCCCATTCCTCATTCCTCTACAATCTAGCTCTTCTGGCCATACATTAAAGTAGTGGAGCTCAGCCAGGTGCAAAGGTCCACATCTATAATTCCAGGCTTTGGTTAGCAGAGGTAGCATAAATCCAGACTCCAGCTTGGGAAGACCCCATCTAACCAGGGTGGCACAACCAAAGTCCTGGCTGGCATCCTTTCTCCAGCATTGTGGAGGAGGGGAGATGGGGCAGTTTAGGAAAAAAAAAAAAAAAGCAGCTCTGATGGTAAGGACTGGACAAGAAGGGAACAGAGCTGGGAATAGAAAGAAGTAAAAACAGAATCCAGTGGCTCTGGGAGGAATATGGAAGAAATGATCTGTCTCTGAAATATACAGTGGAAGAGATGGTACATCTTATTCTGTAAACTACATCAAATGTGGCAATGTTCTCCGCAGAAACCAGCAATTCCTCCCTCAAAGATTAGGGAAAGCTCAGATCCCCCAAACTCCTGAATTCTCAGGGCAACAAAGTTGCTCAAAGTTGCTCCCTTTAGGATTGTTTCCTCACTCCCTTCAGGGAGTAGAGAGATAGAGATGCTGGGGTGGGCGGGGCTCCTGGCTAGAGAAAGAGCACACTGGCCAGTCCCTTGAAGTCCTAGCGACTCCCCATTTCCAGCTAGTTCCTCCTTCCCCAACAGCCTGTAGAAGCTTCGGTGTGGAGAGCCTATCCCCGGATCTTAGGAAAGATCAACTAAGCATCCCACCTAAACCATTCGGGGAAGCCTTACCAGGCAGCTTCCAAACATGTTAGCAGCCTCCAGCTTTCTTTGGCCATTACCTCTGTAGGAGTCATGTCTTGACTCCTTCTCCCGCCTCCCCCCTCCTTGCTGCTTTGCATGATGAGGGCCAGAAATTTTTTCATTAAGTCACTTTATGGAGCAACAGTAACATTTACTATTCATGAAGTCGCCCGTCCATAATTTTTAAGTCTTTCCATGTGTCTGGAGGCTCGTTTCTGCTCTTCTCGGTTTACACGGCGGTTCCCTTCCTTCAAACGCAGGCTAAAAGGAAAGAGGAAAGGGTGGGGGGGAGGTGGACTGGGGCGGGGGGAGATAACACCCAGATTCTTTACGTGTTTTTAATCCTGCAGAATTTTCCTTTGGAGTCTAGCGGCTCCCTGCTGAAACTGACTGCAGACTTGCTTTCCAGACTCCGGGGATTCAATGGAGGAAAGACGACCCGACACACAACAGAATCAGCTCCATGCTAGAGAAACCCGAAAACCTCTGTGCTGATTTGGGGGATCGCGGTTTTAACACATTCATTTTTTTCCGCCCTTTTCCTCGAATTCTTACCTAATCTCCTGCACCCCCCAGAATCCCCCCCCCCCGATCTGATTACAGTAGTCAGGCAAACACCATTTAAACGCTTTGAGAATTTAAAGCAAGTTCGTTCAATCGCTGGGGTAAAGACTTTCCTAGCAGTGCCGGTGGAGACAAGGTTCGCGTTGTCAATCACCCGGAAAAGTCTCCTCGACGCACAAACCAGGTCCCCAATCTTTGTCACACGTCCGAAATAAACACCCTCTAGGAGATGACTCGGCGGCGGTGGCAGCCACCCCGCGTCCTCCCGGGCTGCCCTGCTCCTAAACGCGCGCCAGCAACACGCGCGCGCGCACAAAAGGAGGAGGCGCGGGGTAGATGTCACGGGATGCGCATCTGGGGTCTGAACCCAAAGGTAAAAAATTGCATCCCTCGGCGGCATTCCACAGATGTCAGGCCGCCGGTTTCCCCCCCATACACGGTCTCCCGGTGTAGAACCCCCCCTCCCTTCCCATGGACTCAGGTCTTGCATCCAAGCCACAGGCAGGAATTGGGGGGAGAAAAGCGATCGAAGGGCAGAGAGAGAGAGAGAGAGAGAGAGAGAGAGAGAGAGAGAGAGAGAGAGAGAGGGAGGGAGGAAAAGGAGGAGGAGGAGGAAGAGGAGGAAGAAGAGAAGGAGGAAGAAGAGGAGAAGGAAGAAGAGGAGGGGGTCGCGGAAAATGGAGCCCCCAGGGAAAGCAGGCTGGCAGGGCGACTCACCGGCTGGCTAGCTCCTCTGCGCAGCGAGCATGACTTCCCGGCGCCCGGAGCCTCCTGGCTGCAGAGCAGCCGACACGGTGGGCGCCGCTTAAATAGCCGCGGGCCGGGAGCCTCGGAGCAGCGGCCACTCCCGGAGAGAGATATGGTTCTAATCAGATGCTGGCAGCTGAGGACTCCCCAGGAATGCGCCGGGATGTTTTTGCTGCCTGGGCTGGGTAACTCCCCCTCAACGTGTCTGCCGAGTCTTCCAAACTTAACTGTTTATTAACTCGCGCCGCAGCTACGCGAAACCCAGACGGCTGTGCTCCGCCGGCCCCTCCAGCTGGGGGCGATCGCGGGGACCCGAGCCTTGGCCGCGAGACCCAAGTACCCGACCAGCCAGAAGCCCCACACCCACGCGGGCGCGGGAGGGGACAAGCGAGGACTGGAAAGGAAAGCTGCAGGAAAGGGGTGGGATCCCGCGAGTGGTCCCTGGATCTCCAGCCACTTGGAGTGACGTGGCAAGCGAGCTCATCCTAGCTCTTGGGGTGCTTGGAGCTGAGACGTCTTCATTCCTGACCCTACCAGGATCCCCACAAAGCATTTACCTTTTCTAAACCTGAACAAACATTTGTGACCTTTAAGAGAAATCAGCCCCTTTTTATGCACCAAATCGGATACTCTTAAATTCGAGGAAATCCTATATGTGTGTGTGTATATATATATATATATATAAAACATGATGCATTTATATACGAAATTTAATCCTGTATATACAGATCTAAAGCAATAGTCTGACTGTGAAATTCATCCAAAGAAAATACCAGTGGCACCACTGTGCCTATCTACATAAGCTACATTTCTGATGGAAATAAAAGTGAGATACCAGCTTCCCTGGCAGTGTAAGACATCCAAATGTTAATGTGTAGCATGGCTTTACACAATTTCTACAGCACTTCCTCTCCTTTCATGAAAAACATGAGATATCAGAAAAGATGTATTAAAATATATGCTCAGTGGAAGGCCCTGCACAGCATATTTTTATGAATATTTATAAGCTTAGCAATTCACTTCCTCCATATTTTAAAATCAGAAACAATTGTAAAGCATTCACAGAAATTCTGATGGTTTTTAAGAATTATTAAATTATTCTTGTGAAAGAATGAGTTCTTTTTTCTCCTTCCTTCTCCTACTTCTCTCTTCTCATTTTCCTCTTCCTCTTCTTACTCCTCCTCTCCTGTCCTTCTCCCCCCCTTCTTTCTCTTCCTCCCCCCTTCTCTTTCTCCTCCTCCTCCTGTTGCAGATCAGAATACACTGACTCTGAAAATGACAAATTGTGACTCCGAAGGGAGGGGGGTTATTGATTTTATCGCGTAAGCGCCACAATAGATTTGCATTTTACCGCTGGAAACTGAGGGTTCCCATGAGGCTTATGGCACACCAAGGACACATTTTGCGGTCCACTCCTAGCCTGCCCTGCAGAGCCACTGTGTAATTTGAGGTAGTTCAATGCGAGGGGCAGTCCCTGCTTGCAAGTAGGTCAGGCTTGGAGAAGCCTGTGAGAGTGAGGGGGCCCAGAGCAGCCCGCCAGGACTCACCACTGCCCCTTCTGGCCCCACATTCCCTCCACACTTGGGTGTGTAGAGAAGAGGGGGAAAGTTTGGTAGCTCTCATGTAGTCTTCTACCCTAATTTGCTATGATCAGAAAAGAAACTGAAAAGATTTCCTGTGAATGACAGGGGTGCATAAATTTTAGCTCTATGAAGGAAAAATGTTTTGGTAAGAAATTCTGCTATCTTTGAAGACATGGTGCTTTGTTTTAAAGGCCAGAAGTCTAGAGGGATGCTTTCACTTCTAAATGCTAAAACAGCTTGAAAACTTGAGCCCATGAGGTCTTTAATGATACAAAGAAATGGGTTTCTATGACCCTAAAACAGCTCAGAAATGCTCACCCAAGTCTGTGTTTTTGTTCCAATGCCAAGACTCCCACCAAGAAATGCTCACTTATATTTGCTCTACCCCACCAAGTGCAATGGATTTGCCCAAGAAGCCCGAGAAAGAAAATGATTTCATCTGCTGTGAAATGCAGTGTGAAGAGAAGATTTGGGCTCCAGTACAGGACTCTCTCAAGCAGCTTAAGACGGATACCTCTTGCTTTACACAGAAATCTAGAGTCAACAATGGAGAAGTCTGGTTTGAAACATATTGTTATATCTCTAGGGTGCTGATATTGCTTCTGGCAGTAATTCAATGTCCTGCTTGAATTACGTTGGAGGGGTGATGAAAATAAATTTAACTCATTTTATCCTGGTATTGCTGCTTCCGACTGAAGTCCATCTCTTTTTAGTAGATCTAAAATGAATATCTTTGGATTGGAGGATCATACCAAAGCCCACCCAGATGTTCAGCTCTGTAAAACATGGTGGTTTTTGATGATCACCAACCTGTTTAAAAGTAAGTTGAAAAAATTAAATATAATGTTTGCAAAATTATGGTCCCATATGACAAGTGTTCCTTGCACAAAACCTGCCTGTGAGGGACAGAGGGGGGCATCTGGACTGTGCTCCCAGCCTGGAAAGGGGTAGTTAATCCCGTGACAGCTTGCTGAAGAATGTGTGGTTTATTATTAAAGTAATCTCTTAAGATTTTCCTGGAATGTGCTTCCACAGCAGCTCTGTCTGAGCAAGCCATCCTATGCATGTCTTTCTTTCCATGACTAAACTGCTTTTTTTCTTAGCTCACAAACCTACTACTTTCTTTCCTTCTCTGTCTCTTCTGGCCTCTGCTGCTGATGCCTCCCTTAAGCTTCCAGTTTTGAATCCCACCATTTCCTATGCACTATAAATATCACCCTGGACTCCGTCATGGGTGAGCTGTGAGCTTGGCTACCTTCTGGATTTTCAAGCTGAAGAAAACAGATGGGCAAGGTGGCATGTGTCCATGGCATGTGTACTCAGGAGGCTGAGGCAGGAGAACAACTGAGTCAGGGGGAGGGGTGGGGGGCGAACAACGAAACAGAACAAGGATTGGTTGAATGCATCTGGCAAGGTTCCATTCTCCCCACATTCTCAATATCACTCTGAAAAAAGAAAAGAAAAGTAATAAAAGAAAGGAATAGAGAAGGGGAAGAAAGGAAAGAGAATGAAAGAAGGAAGGAAGGAAGGAAGGAAGGAAGGAAGGAAGGAAGGAAGGAAGGAAGGAAGGAAGGAAGGAAGGAAAAAGAAAAGAATGGCTGTTTCTCCCAGAGAATGTTATTCGACTTTGACTGGTCCTATATATTGAACAATGCATAAAAACTTACCACTCAGATTATACATATTAGGAGTCCTATCTATCTATCTATCTATCTATCTATCTATCTATCTATCTATCTATCTATCTACCATCTTCTACCAGTCTATGAAGCTAATATTTGCCAAGTATTTGGAAAGCAGAGTATTTTTGTTTGGTTTTCGTGTTTATTCTCCTTGTAATGCCCAATAATTCAATCTTTATTGTTGTTGTTGTTTTGCATGTGTAAGTGTGGGTGTATGCACTTGTGCAGGTGTGTGTGTGTGTGTGTGAGCGTGTATAGAAGAAGGCACTATGTGTACTTGTGGAGGCCCAAGGGTTGCTAGGGAATCATCTTGGATTGCTCTAACTCCTTGTTGTTTTGCTCTGGGGATTCCCAGAATCTTCCTTCCAGGAACAGAAGGGCACCGTCAATTATGCCTGGAGTTTAATGGGATCTGACATAGGTCCTTTTGCTTTTGAGGCAAAGGCTTAATCCCTGAAATCATAGCTCAAGCACCCAATTCAATCTTTTTTTTTTGCTTATGATATATAATATTTGTAGAATAACAATGGTAAAATACTGGAACACTTGGAAATGAGCATTTAAAATTCAATACAATATATTGCTATAATCAATACATTTTGCTACTTACATAAATGTTTATAAAGACAAGTAATAAGGAGGGAAGGTGCTCTGATATGAACTGTCACTCAAATACTTAGAAATATTTAGAAAACGAACTTGCATGAGTTATAAATGTAGAGAATTGCAAATAAAAAATAAAATTGCATACATTTCTGCAAGATTACTAATATTAATTATTGTAGTAACTCCTTGTTCAATTCTCTGCCCAGTGAATAAAAATATATGCACTGCAAATAAAGTAAATTCTCTGTTATACCAGGGTGTTAATTGCTGCATCATTCATGGTAACAGGGACACAGAGCAAACTATAGTCATCAACAGGAAATGATTAAGTTATGGTTCTTTCCCATGGTGTAAACATGTGTAAACCATTTTAAAAAATTAAAAATGAACCTATAATTTAGAACCATTTCTGTTATTCTTTGAGTGAGAAAAACAAAATGTAGAAATAAACCTTAAATGCACCTATGTAGTAAGATGATTAGCAGCACCGACAGGTGTATGCTTACTGGATATTTGTGTATATGTGTGCTCATGATAATAAGGGAAACTAGCGATTAAGCTGAGATTCATGTAAAAATACAAGACAGGAAATAGCAGTGACCTGTACTTCTAGCTCTGGAAGGCGGAGTCTGGAAAACCCCACAGTAAAGCCATAAGGAGGTAGAGTAATGCAGGATGATTCCTGAACTCATTCCTGCGCCTTCACAGGCACACACACTCAAATGCCCTCTGAACACACAAACACACACACACACACACACACACACACACACAGGAGCAAATAAAAGAATGGGAGGAGAGCCATTTACAAAGGGAAAGAAATGAAATTGCAGATAGAGACACACTGCTGTATCTGTGGGAAATTGTAGGTCTGTGTAGTTCAGAAAATTATACCTTAGAATTGTAAGGTAAGGGAAGAAGAGATACAGAAGTCCTCCCAAAATAACTATTGTGCAGACTTTTCAAGAATGTCCATTAGTAATCCCAAGTGTCTCAAACTTTAACAGTCACCACCGTTGCCTGAGGAGCTGCCTTGCAAAGACCAATTCCTGGGCCCAGGCTCGGAAAACCCTTCGGGAAGGTCACGCATGTGTGAAGGCCCTGCAATGTGTTTGCTCTGTAGCACTTCAGGGTCTTGAAGACCTCACTGTGAGAAACACCACATTGACCCTGAGGTTATATAGAAATTTATTTTGATGTTCTGTGTGACAAGGAGTGAATGATTGATAACCTGTGCCCAGCAATTGAGAGGTACAGAAGCCTCAGTCTCAACTCTCTCTCTCTCTCTCTCTCTCTCTCTTTTTCTCTGTGGCTCTGTCTCTCTGAAGCCTCCAACAGGGTCCTCCTGACTTTGCCACAGAGCTCCCTTCCTGCCCCCTCCCATTTTCAGGAATGGAATTAATACTAGCCATTTGCATTTCTGGTCTTGCTTGGAAGGACAGCCATAACCCACAGCTAAGATGTCAAGTGCGAAGAGATTTGTTCCTCTGTGCTGTATCTGTGCAAATGCAGCTACTTTACTTCTAGTAAGTTTAAAGCCACCTTGCTTCCAGTTTGAAGCTGCTCAGAAAAGAGACAAATAAGAGACTCCTATTTCTTAGGACAACTCTAGTGGTCCTGAAGTTATACTCTATCTTGGCCCCAAAGTGGCCCAGTTGATAAATTTAAATTATATATTAGACATAAATTGCCTGTCATTTGAGTAATGAAGGAAAGGGCAGATGAGATGAGACCCTAGCTATCTCCTGGTTCTACCTCTTATTAAGTGGGAGATAGGTGAAGTCACCCCTTCTCAGGGACTCAAACTCCATATCTGGAAGTTGGTATTCCCCATCTCCTTATCTCATTTTGGCTTTTGGTGGCAGGTAATGAATTAATATTCACAAAAGAACTCTGAAGTGTGGAATGATTAAAAAAATGAAACATAGGAAATATGCAAACCCACATTTTTAGGAGAATGATGCCCTTATCTTGAATAATTTCCACCACCAAATACCATAAATTCCATCATTATAAAAAAAAATGTGTATAGATAGCTGTGATCTTCGGGCAGAAGTGACATTTCTTAAGGCTGAGCCCCTTAGCAGGGGTGACCCTCAACCCTGATTTTTCTAATGGAGCAAAGAGGATTACTTCATGGACCAATTTCATCCAAAGAGAAGCAGGCAAGCAAATTTCTGCTGAAATCCAGACAGCAAAAGGAAATAATAGAATATTTTAGTTTCTACTGGAAAGTTAGTACAGTTAGGTATGTCCAGTGCCGTGAGAACCATGTCTACCATCCCTCAGTCTTGACCTCATTTCCCTGGTAGCTCGGGGACACTCATCAGTGATGCCAGACTATAAAAGATTGGAGCTCCACCCATTCTCCTCTTCCTGCTTTCCCACCACGCAGCCACACCGTGGATGCTCCGTGTACTCCTAACTATGTGCTTATAGAGGATCTCCCTGTTCTCTCTGGTCTTAAGATGTCTCCTCTGCTCTAATGCTCTCCCACCTTAAGGTTGTGGCTTCCTCCTTGCTTCCAAGAGATTCTTTCTTTTTCTATCATTTTCAGTAAAATCTCTGCTTTAACCTCTCAATGTGTTCTGGTTTCAATCTTTGGCTCGGGAATGCAAGAACCCCAAAGAAAGGAACTCTGCCTACCAAGGACAATATAGAACATGAAAAGGCGGGCAATAAAGACCATGCTTGTGCTTTACTGTGGAGAACAAAGGGGATCATGCACAAACATTCAGCTCTGTCCAAAACAACTTCTACCTCGTTCCAACAAGGGGCAAGGTGACCCTCCCAGCTCTAACTGTGGAATGGCCATTTATCAATCCAGAAAGAATGCCGCATGGTGGAACTGGTGCTCAGGTCCAAAAGATACCTTTTGTTATTTATTTATTTATTCATTTTTAGGAGGGAATTTCTCTATTCTTCCAGGTTGGGTTCAAATTCTTGGCCTCAAGTGAAAGCTTACCTTCCTGCCTCAGCTGTAGCTAGGAATGCCAGAGATAAAGGTTAATTGTTTGTTTGTTTTTTCTTTTTGAAAAAGTAAAGTCTTAACATGGATTCCTGCCTGACCCCAACTCATTATGTGGGTGATGCTGACCCCAAACTGCAGGCAACGCTCCTACCTATCCCACACATCATTAGTCACAGCACCTTTTTTTTTTTTTTTTTAAATGTGTGTGTGTGTGTTTGAGTGTGCATGTCTCTTTGCGTGTATCCATGTGCATCAGAGGGCACTGTGTGTGCCTGTGGAGGCCCAAGAACAGCTCCTCGCCTTCCAGGGCTGGAAGTACAGGCCGCTGCCACCATTTCTGCCTTGTATTTTTAAGTGGGATCTGGGATCCGAACTCAGGACCTTTGGCTTGTAAGAAGCAGCCCACCATAACACCTTTCTAAAAGTCACTTTCTAACGGGAGAATGGAAAGACACCATTTTCTGTGCTTCTGAGTAATTTAGTTCCCAAAATATTTTGAAACATTCCTGTGTGTTCCTTTCCTTGAAGGTCATTGTAGATTTTACTGGATTATCAAAGGATGCTATACCAAAAAACAAGGCTAAATTCCATCATCTTTTAGGTTTATAGGCATTTCACATTCTTTCTGAATGGTATTCTTTTTATCTGAAGATTTTTATCAGCACCCTTTGTACCCATCTGATATTTATTTATCCTCACAACATCATTACCAAACAGGTTAGGCCGAGCATTCTCGTTTTAAAGGCTAGTAAGTGTAAGCACAAAATCTTTGATTTACTCTATTTCACAGAGATATCCAAAACTATTAACATATAATAGCAAAACTATTAACCTGGTCTCCTGAATGATCTAGAATTGTTTTGCTCTTATAGTCGGGTCCTAAGCACAATTCAAGTGACTGGTGGCAGATCTGAAGAATTCGCAGTAACACGTGTAGTAGGTCTGCTCATGCCTGGAAAAGAATGTCCTATTGTAGATTCCTGTATATGAGAGAGACATTGGCGACATTGGGACAGTAAGGGGACTCTCTTGCCAATCAGCACTGCTTAGGCTTTACAGACATGGTCTCAATGCTACAGGCATGGGAAGTCAGGACAAGAGAGTCTTTGGGCTTGTGGAATGGAGCTGTTAGGAGCTTGTGTAACTAGTAGAGTATGGATTGTCCCAAGGCCCACCAGGGGAAAGTGATTCTGCTCCTCTTTTTACCTATAGACAGTTGAGCTGCGTTCAACAGCAAATCTCCCAAATTTACAGTTCCCTAGAACCTTAAAATGTACCTTCTCTGGGTCTTTACAGATGTAATGAGTTTGGATGAAGTCATACATTCACAAAATGTTTCCTTACATTTAGTGAGATCTTTTCATGTGCCATGCAATGCTGTTTGGTAAGAGAACATTGGCTTTTTGTTATATTCTATTTTGTAGCTAGTGCATCTCTGGATACAGTGTAATAGGATCTGAGTCCCAGTTCCATGCCTTCCTGTGTGATCTGAGGAGAATTACAGAGCTGTAAAGCAATGAACTTCCTTCACAATGCTTCCAGAATTAGCATAAGTCTAGAGGGTTTGTAGCACCACATAGTGGTATGCTGTCAATAATATGAACTTGTATCAATATCTAAAAGCTTTTGAAATATCAATTACATTTGAAAATATGCTGACCCCTAAGACTCAGAAAGTTCACTTCTAGAGCAACTTTATCTCAATTCATTACCCCCTTGAAACTATGTCTAAGAATGCAGCCAGACCTGGTGGCTCATGCCAGCACTGGGGAGAGGGAAGGCAAGAGGTCGGGTGTTCAAGGTCAGCCTCACCCACCCAACAAGATCATGGCCAGCCTGGAGTGTTTGACACCTTGTCTCAATTCACTGGAAAATAGAAGAAGAGTTTTTAGAATAGAAAATAATGATAGCATGTTAAGTGTCTATTAGCAGAAACTACAAATGAATTGCGGCCATCCCAGGTGGTGTGTGGCCCCAAAGGCAATGCCTTAACAATAGCGACAGGGTTGCAGATGGGTGCGGAGGTACTTTCTCCCATCAGGAGACTTTCTCCCTAACAATTGTAACAGTGGAGCAGGTGGATGGCCCAGGACTGCACTGTCAGTATGGATGGATTGCATAAGCAGAAATGGTTAGATAGAAGGTCTTGAGGCACCATGTCATTTACACGTGGCTCAAAATACAAAAAGTAACATAGCTTAGAGTTTCAAATATTCATTTAATTATACATTAAGTTGGAGCTAAGGACTAAAGGATGACTCAATAGTTTAAAGCACTTGCCACACTAGCAAAAGGATAATGAGCGGGTATGGCAGCCTGCCTGTAATTCCAGTCCTGGAAGGTACAACTTTGGATGCACAGAGCAAACTGACTAGCCAGAGTAGCCTGATCTGCAAACTGCAGATTCAGAGACGCAGCCTCAAAACAGTGAAGTAGGAAGAGCAACCCAGGATGATTCCCAGTGTCACCTTTGGATTCAACTTGTCTGGGCACTGATGTGTCTGTGCACCTGCACGCACACATGTCTGCCCACCTTCATGAAAACACATACATACAACACACACTATGTATACGTATACTTGAAAAATAAAAATAAATAAAAATGAGCAACGAATAACAACTTCAAAATGGTGATTACCTCTGGGAAGGGAGGGTGATAAATTAAGGGAGTGCCAATCCGTTGGTAGTTTTTCTTTGCAGCGCTAAAGATCAAATCTAGGATCTCATGCATGCATGCCAGGCAAATAAAGGCTACACCACTAAGTCACCCTCCTTCCCAGCCTGGCAATGCCTTTCTTGATATTAGTATGTAGCGTGTGACATAAAATGATACATACATAGATTCTCTATGTATGTATGATACATAACATAGATTCTCTACTAAGCACTTTCTAGACAATTCAATCATTTAGATTTCCTCACATCGTCTTAGGTTGAAACCTAGTGCCTCAAGTCCCTGAGTTAATGAATGGCTTAGTCAGCTTGTTGCCAGGTGGTCTGGCTCCACCATTTCACTTGCAACACCTGGGCCACTGAGAATCTGGCTAAGAATGACAACGAGGTGAAAAGGCCTCAGGTGGTCCTTGCCCCTCCTCCTCAGCTTCGAAATGCACCAGGCCCCATCCTCACCTTGGCTAGTGTGAGTGCTGTGTGTGTCTTTAGCCTCGGGGTTCCTCTGGCCCTTTCTTCCTCCTCTGCAGCTTTGGGCCTGCTGCCGCCTCTCTAGCTTAGTGGCTTCCTCCCTTGTCTTCATTTCTCTGGCTTTCCATGTGGCCTCAGCAATGCTGCCAGATGGTCTCTGGGCCTGGACCTTGGCCACAAAGAACAAGGTCTGTCAGGATTGTAAAGCTGGACCTGGCTCTAACTGAGCATCGAGTGGCGACAGAGAGAGTAGAAAAGGGAGGTACACCTTATGGGTGAGCACAGCTGCGAACAGGATCAAACAACAACAACAACAACAACAACAACAATAATAATAATAAATTTTTAAAAAGTTCCTTGAAAAGGCTCAAAAAATTTTGGGTGGGTAGAAGTTATGTTGATAGCAGGCAGCAGATGGGGACAGAGGGAGAGACAGGTAAAGGGAGAGAGAGAGAAAGGTTGCATGCTTGTGTTCAACCTATAAGTTATATATATATATATATATATATATATATATATATATATATATTCACTTATCTTTTCTTTAGTGTGTGTTTGTGTGTATTATATTAGAAGGTTGGCACTGTGTGTGCTTGGGGAGGCCCAAGGGTGACTTCGAGAATCATCCTGATTGCTTCTACCTCTTATTTTCTCTGAGTTTTCCCAGGCTCTGCTTTCCAGAAGTGCAGGCCACCCCCATTTCCACCTGGAATTTTGATGTGGGATCCAGAATCAGAACTCAGATCCTTCTGCGTTTGAGGCAGAGTCTTATCCCTGGGGTCATCTGTCCAGTCCCTAAGCTGTTATTTTGAAGAGGGAACAAACCAACAGCTCCTCCTACAATCTTGGCCTGCTTTCAGATATATCACTGTGTAAATGGAGCTGCTCTGGGAAAGAGAACAGGCACTCACTCAGGGGAATGTAGCACTGACTCCCCTCGGGGTCTCTGGTTGAAAAGCCAGTCCTTCCGGCCACCCAGGGAAGGACACCTAGCCACTTGACCCCCAGCTGGTGTCTAGTTCCTCAGCGTGGAGAATGGGCTCAGCGCAGAAGAACTGAGCTTACTAATTGCACTGTTGGAAAAGCACCACCTGGAGAAGCTGTGTCAGGTGTTGTGTGTCAGGTGTTGTGTGTCAGGTGTGTGTGTGTCAGGTGTGTGTGTCAGGTATGCGAGTGTCAGGTATGCGTGTGTTTGGGGGTGGGTTGCTAGGAGGGAATGCTCGAATCTAGAGCACTTCAAGTGTTACAGAAAATACTAAATCCCGTGATCATTTTGCTGAGAGCAACCAGGATACCATGACTGGGTGGCCATAAGCGTGACAAGCGGGTGCTCACTGTCATTAGGGCACATAGTGAACATGAGGCAGTTTAAACAAATATTAGATGTTAGCTAATGTAGCATGTGGACCATATTCTCTCTGTGTGTCTCCACCTTCATATGTTTTGTGTGATGAAACTTGAGTTACAAGCAGCAGGGAGCTGGTTCTCCAGATCCAGGGGTCTCCACTGACTGTGTGTGCCCATTTCTCTATGGGGAAAAACACCTACCAAGGCTTATGTCGAGCTCTGCTGGGACGTTACTGAAAGTGGATCAGGGAAGGGGTGGGCCCAGTCAGATCTGAGAAGGCACACCAGCCTGACTCCCACACTCGTGTATGGGAGATGTTGGTGTCTTCCTTAATACACTGACACCTGAAGAGTCTCTTTTCTTATAGCGGCTGGTCGAATTTATTCAAAGACTGGATCAAAATCACCAGAGACCTAAATAGAACAAGATTTTCCTTGATTGGTCAAGATGGAAGTTGGCATGAGATTGAGATTGGGAGATGTGGCTCAGGATGCCAGTCCTATAACAGTCCATCATTGTTAATTGTAGGAGAAAGAGAAATATAGAGGTTATTATTATTTTAAGATTTTCCTCCTAAAAAGCATTTTTAAAGTCTTGGTGCTTCCCAGAACCAGACCAGCCAAATCTCTCCCCATCCTAAAGCTCAGGGAACCTTGAGAAAAAGGAGGCACAAGCCTGTAAGAGCCTAAAGATGGGGAGGTCCACCGATGGACAAGATCCTCCACTCAGGTTTGGGCTGCGGCAGCCAGGATATCACTGCATAGTGATTGTACCTTACCTGAACTGCACGGTGACTGACATGTCAACAAGCCCCCAGAGACTAGCACGGATCTCAGGGGAGAAGGCTTCAGGCAGGATATATTATACATATCCCTCCCCCACAGATATAACAAGAGTTCCCATATTAGTGGGCAGCTCAAGAAGGGGCCCCAAAGGTTGCCACAGAGTCCTGAACCCTCACTAATGTAGATGACTCAGAGGGAAATTCAGGGCCCATATAAGCTGATGTACTGGAGGGTGGGAGGGAGCAAGTGGAAAACACTGAGAGAGAGGAGGGAGGGAAGAAAGGGGGGAGGGAGAGGGGAAGGTGTTGGAGAGGGTGTAGGGGCATAGAAGGGAGGAAGGGAGGAAGGGAAGGGAAAAGAAGGGGGAAGGGTACCTACCCATTGAGCTTGTATAACTAGGTAAAGAAAGAAAGTCTTGGTGCTTTTTTCCCTGGTTTAAGCAGACAAGAACTGGTGTAAAAGTGACTCAATATTCTCTTATCTGATGGCCCTTCATTGTCTTGCTGCTGGACTTAGACCTGCACCAAGGTGATTATTGCTCAGAGGTTGTGTTCTCATCCTTCTCCCAGCTCGCTGTCGCGGGAACAGCCAGGGAGTCCCCTTCTCGTCTTTAATATCATGCTTCTGTTCGTGGCCCTTTGGTAGCTCTCCTCCAGAGCCCGTCCTTCAAGAGGCTTCAAGGGGCTGCTCTGCCCACCCCACCTCAGACTTAACTTTTTTTTTTTAATTTTTTATTATTATTTATTCAATTGTGCGTGTGTGTGTATGTATGTGCGTGCGCATGTGTGCATGTGTGTGTGTAGAACCACGGACGAATCGGGAACCACCATGGACGCCTCCACCTCCTTCTGCCCCGGGATTCACAGGCTCCGCCCTACCAGGATCAGAAGCTTCCGCCTGGCATCTATACGTGGGATCTGGGATCCGAACTCAGGACCTTCGGCCTGCAAGGCAGAGGCTTAACCCCTGAGCCACCTCTCCAGCCCCCTCAGGCTTAACTTTTTAAAGCTGCTCACTCTCATCTTGCCCCCTGACCTTGCTCCAACTTTTGGGGTTCATGTTAATCTCTGAACATACCAGGCAACTTGCCAACTTCAGACTTTTGCATATCTCATTCCTTGTCTCAATTGTCCTCCTCTGTAGTCCCTTGAATATTTTAGGTATTTTTCAAATATCGTCTCCTGGAGAGTATTTTTGACTATTATGGCTATGTAAGCCTTCCTTTTTTTCTTTTTATTCTTTAGCATCGCCGAGGGTTGGGATTTGAACCTAGGTCTCCTGCACGCTAGCATGCTCAGCATGTGTCCTACCACTGAGCTTCATTCCCAGCCCCAGTCCTGCTGTGTTCTACGCTCGACATAGAGACAAGCCAAATGGAGTCCTTCCATGTTGTTCTTCTTAAATGATCACTTCTGTGAGACACAGCAGGAAGTACCGGCCAACTGTAGCTTGAACGTGAAATATATAGAATCTAATTGGATGTCTAGGTTATCCAGCGGTTTAGAGGCAGCAGTCAGATAATGGATCAGAGTAAGTGATCCCATCCTATCCAAACACATGGCATAGTCTACAGAACAAATCACACGCTGTCTCCAACAGCTCACTAGCATCAACAAAAAGGAGCAGGAAATCCAATTACATATGAGGAACAAAAACAAAAAAAAAAAACAAACAAGAAATTTTGGGAGTCTTGCAGATTCTTTAAAAAATTTTAAAAATAATTTATTTATTTATCTACTTATTTATTTAGAGAACAGACCCTTTCTTTTAGATGTTCGGCTCCTTCCATTAGGTAGGTTCCAGGAATTGAACTCAGGTCAACAGAGTTGTAGGCAGGCACCTTCATTTGCTGAGCCATTTCTCCACCCCTAGAATTCTGCCTGTACCAATTGCTAAAAGGTATTTTTGAGGAGAACTTGTAAGCTAAGAAGACTTTAAGGAATAATTGTTAACACATCTTCTTCACGTGTTATGGACATATACTAAAGAACCTATGGTTGAAAGAGATAATGAATTTCCTTCAAAATAATCTAGTTTACACCCTAAATCGAAAAGGAACAGAACAAGATTGGCAAAGCAAAGTGATTGGTATTTGTGGATTGCATTAAATATATAATTCTCTCTATTTTTGTTTACATTTGAAAAGTTCTATAATGATAAAAAATAGATCGCTGTCCCATTACATTTTCCATGAAGTTCATTCACTCATTCATTTTTTTTTCACATGTTAATTACTGCTGGGTTACCAGCTGGACTCTGCAGTTAAAGTGATTCTCTAGATTTTTCTGTTGTTTATTTATCTTAGAGAACTTTAAGCATTGAGCTGCCTTGTAGGAAAGCCACAGTGCCCCGTGACAGATAGGGTGCTTGATTTTGCTGATTCCTCTCCACAGGGAGACTTCACATCAGGACTTTGCTGGAAGAGCAGCTTCTGGGTCCAAGGACCAATAGGGTCATACCAAGCGTTCTGGTCAACCTTGAGCTTTATCAGGATGTGAGGGGCAGGCCCTTGGGCCCCCCTCTGCTCCCCCATTGCTTGTTTCTCCGGGTTACTGATTTCAGTTTGGAGTCAGCTGACTTGCGAAATGACCCAGTCTTTCCTGTCTGCTTCACACCAGAGGAGACAAGGAAAGCAAATAGGGCCAAAGTCTATTGGTTTCTGAACCTCAGAAAGAGGCCTGCACTGCTGTCATGTGCCGATGAACGTTCCAGAGTCTTGAGGACACGGGCTTACCATGTGCCAATGGCAGTACGTCTCCATGGGAGGCAGAAACAGGAAGGAGCTAGAACCCAGCTACAGTTTTGACCTTGGTGAAGACGGTATACACTTTATAGCCGAGTGGCCTTTAAATCTTATTCAAACTTGTAAATTAGAGCAACACCCTTATTTCTGTTCATTGAAGTTGGATGTCAGAGAAGGTAGAAAACTCTCAGCGCAGTGTGCATATTGCTGGCAAAATGGCCCAGAACTAGACAGCATACTCTAACTCTTGCTGCTGACATAGTGACATTTCACTTCATAAGATGTCACCTGCTAAATGTTTCATCAAGGGCTGGAGAGATGGCTCAGGGGTTAAGATTCTGCTTCTCAAGCAAAAGGATCTGAGTTCAGATCCCAGATCCCACCTAAAAATGCCAGGTGGAAAGAGCAGAGGCCTGCCCTTC